>JASJOG010000222.1:460000-506504 GCA_030142905.1 Heliopora coerulea
CTGGCAGTACTCAAAAAAGGGATTGACTTGATGAAACAAGAAGCTGGTGCTCAAGAGAGTCATCACAAGCAACAGGAAGAAATAATTCACACGTTGCAAGCCTATCTGGAGAATGTACTGAGGTGTCTAGACAATTTGGAGAAAGAACCTGATAATCCGTGCGAAAGAGATCAGAAGCGAAGCAAAAGAGGGAAATTTGAAAATAACAAAAGAGAATGAATTACTCAAGAGGTTAGAAGCGGTTAAGAGGAACTACGAGAAGGTGGAAAAAGAAGACAAAAATTTGAAGCGTGACTTGGACAATCTAATAAAAAAAGTGGACGAGATCCAAAGAAAGTTTGACCACAAGGAGATCGTGGAAAAAGAAAATAAAAAGGAAATCAAACATCTGAAGCAGCACAATGAATACTTGGACCAAGAGCTGGGCAAGATTAAAGAAAAACTTGATGGTAAGGAGGCCAGATTGGCTCTTGGTCAGATTGCATGGCTGTTGGAAAGTGAAATTTGGAAAAACGTCTTACCAAGAGAAGAAATGGTGAAAACTGGCATCCTGTATACCATGGAGCAGTATCTGAATGATGGGGATGATGATGAAACTGAGGCTGCTGGGAGAAGGTGCGATATACTACAAACGGGACTGGGCTGGAAAGAGAAACGTCATAAAGTAGCACTAAGGGTTCTAAAGGATCTCAGGATCGACAATGCTCATGCAAAGAAGGTCGATCTTGACGAAACAAAGAAACTGTTGATGGAATGCCAGCATGTTGCAGGGCGCCATGTAAAGATGTGCCAAGAGATCATTGAAATGGTTACGAAAGTGATGTGTATTAATCAAAGAAACGGAAAAAATGACGGTAGCCACCATTAAAGACTACCAAAATTGCTATCATTTAATGTCACAAAATAGAACTGAAGTTAAACGTTTTGTACTATTCAAGTGTAAACCTGTAGAATACACAGAAATATTTAAATATTTAAGTGTTGTACTTGATAACAAATTCTCATTTAACGATCACACCCTGTATATAAGAAAAAAAAGTATCCAAAATACTTGGGATGGTCAGCAGAATAAGACCATTATATTATGTAAGGCCAGTGACCAGAAATATTCAACGAATATTTGGTATACGAATACACTCAGTCAAATGAAATGGAGAACATGCATGGTGAAGGATATCTTCCAACCAGAAGATTGGTCCAGTCCGGACCAGTTGCGAAAAATATAACTAGGTCCTCCAGCTGGGAATCGAACCCGCGACCCTCCAAATCTAATGCAGTGCTCGGCCTAATGAGGCCAAATGTTCCAGACAAGGCCGTTGTCTGTCACTTGGCCACGAGTTCTGTATTTATAATGTATCAAACTGTGAAATTTCATTTATTTACTTATTTATTAGAATATATTTTTACAGGATATCGCTTCAGTTATAAATAAAATGCCATCAATGCGAGTCGTGCATATAAAAGTAAAGTATACATGTGATATACTACGATAAGATCTAAAATAAAAAATATAACAGTATTATATATTATATATTACCTTTGAATCTATTAAAAATACGTTCTTCTTTATAAAAGAAGGCGCGTTTGGTTGATTCAAGCCTTACTGTGTCCAGAACTAAATTTCCACTGCTTCTGGTATTTCTGGTTTCTGGTCACAAGATAATATACGCGTGATTCTCTCCTACTATTTAGAGAATCCTAGCCGAGGTTTATTAAAATATCATCAGTGCTTAGTCCCAAGCCAGCCTTATGATAAACTACTCTGCTACCACGTCTCTGTAATCGCTCAATGTCATCGTTATTTTCCTGACCACGCTCATGCCACACAACATCGCAGTAATCTAGGACTGGCAATACCATGGCCTTGTTTACTCTGTTAACAGCCTCAAGTGTTAGGGATGGTCTTATTCTGCTGACTATCTCAAGTATTTTGATTACTTTTTTTCTTATATACATACTGTTATATTTTTTTATTTTAGATCTTATTATCGTAGTATATCACATATATATTTTACTTTTATATGCACGACTCGCATTGATGGCATTTTATTTATAACTGAAGCGATATCCTGTAAAAATATATTCTAATAAATTATTATTATTGTTATTAATTATTATTAAAGTAATTTATTTCTCCATTCTGGCTTTTCAGAAATAATTACAATTAATGATTATGTACGTTACAAATCTATATTTACATTAACATCATTAATTACTCAACCTACGTGAATTTAAACTATATATTACAATTAATAACAAGATAAAAAGTTAAAAAGTTAAAAAGTTAAAAAGTTAAAAAGTTAACTATTCATGCAGCTATTCCAACATTCTTTATATAGTTTTTTCCTTATTAAAATCTTAAAAGTTTCGATATTAGAAATATTCTTAATATCATCCTCAAGTTCATTCCATAGTTTAGTCGCCCTATATATAAATGAACGCTGCCCCGTTGCAGTTCGATAAAAGGGAATCTGTAACTCGCCTTTACATCTTGTGTCTCGGTCATGTGTTTGCGACCTGGATATAAATCTTCTGGCTAGATATGATGGGGCTAAGTCATTCAAGCATTTAAATGTCATAACAGCATCTTTGTATTGTAACATATAATCAACAGGCATCCAATCTAATTGTTTCAGTGCAGGCGTGATATGGTCATACTTCTTTGTACCTGTGACGATTCTTGCGGCAAAATTTTGTACACTCTGTAGTTTAATTATGTTCTTCGTAGAAGTACTTGCCCACACTGAGGAACAATAATATAGTTTACTAAAAACTAAGGCATTTATAATCACTTTTAAGGTCCGATTGTCCAAAATGTGTTTGACTCGATTAATTTGACAAAGGGACTTTGTGCATTTGGAGACTACTTGGACAATATGTTCATCATAACTCAGGGTTTTGTCAAACTCCATCCCTAAATCTTTCGCTGAAGAAACGGGTCGTAGTATCTTTCCAAGGAAGGGTACTCGAAAGTCCTGAACTTGACTTAACATTTGTGGGGTACCAAATAGAACGAGTTTAGTTTTTCCAGGGTTGATGAGTAGGCTACTAGAGCAACACCATGCAGCAACTCTCTTTAAATCATCCTCAAATTGGGTTCCCCCAGCACTGATGTTTTTCAATGAAAATGACAAATACATTTTTGAATCATCGACGTACGATTCCAAAGGACAAACTGTAGGAACGTTAGGAAGGTCGTTAATATAGATGTTAAATAATGCCGGGCCAAGTATAGAGCCCTGAGGCACTCCATGTGTGATCATGTGAGCTTCTGAAAGTATATGACCAAGTCGCACTGACTGCCTTCTTTCTGAAAGATAACTCTCAAACCAAGCAACGGCCTTCCTGGATACACCCAAGGAACGCAGTTTCTCAAACAGCAGTGAATGTTCAATACTGTCAAACGCCTTTGATAGGTCCAACAACACCACCGCCGTTAACTCTTTCCTATCAATAGCCTCGAGAATCATATCTGACACAAATATATTAAGCGTTTCTGTTGAATGTAACTTCTTGTTTCCGCTTTGATGGTCCGTGAGACTCTTTTCCTGAGACATGTATTCCATTAATTGGTTCAGTGCAACACGTTCACATACCTTCGAGGCCACAGGCAGTAAGGATACAGGGCGATTGTCATTCGGCGTTTCATGATCCCCTTCTTTGAGAATTGGAATTACTTCTGAATGTTTCCAAGCTGCTGAAAATACTGAAGTTAATAAGGAGCAGTTCACAATCTCAGTCAGCGCGGGAAGGATAATAGGTAGGGCATCTTTCACAGTAGCGAGTGAAACTTTATCTATTCCAGGGGCCTTATTTGTTGGAAGAAGGTTTACAATTTTACGTATTTCATACGATGTTACACGACGGAATTGAAATTCATCCTCTTCGTCTCTTAATACAGGATTATTTTGTCGTAGAAAGGCGAGATTACTCTTAGCACTTAACGCTTTAGCCTCATCAGCAACTCTGGCCCCAACTGAAGTATAGAATTTGTTAAATTCATTAGCCAGTTCCTTCATATCCTTGGTATACACAGGCTGTGACGTCTCTTTACGCGGCACACAGCTTCGGATAACCTTCCACATTGCATTTGGTTCTTCATTCCTATAAATTTCATCATGAACATATCTCCTTTCTGCTTCCCTCAGCTGCTCTTTTACCACATCACGAGCCCGACGAAAGCTGTCCCAATCACAGGCATTCTTAGTCTGACGCGCTATTTTGTGCAACTTGTCCCTTTTCTTCATCAGATCCTTAATTTCATCGCCTACAAACGGAGATTTACGGTATCTAACTTTTATAGTTTTGACGGGCGCATGTCCGTCTAAAATCCGAAAAAAATTGCAATTAAAATAATCTAATTTTTCATTTACATCGTCCATCAATGACACATTCTCCCATTGTACTTGTGCCAAGTCTTCTAAAAATTTATCCCGTTCGTAATGTCTGTAACTCCTGACGTTAATAACCTTAGGCTGAGGTTTTGGTGATTTTAATTTCAGCACAGTATAAATCAGAAAATGATCACTTATCCCATTTTCCACAACTCCACTTTCAGCAACTAAGGTAGTGTTGGACGTGATAATGAGATCTATCAAGGTTGATGAATGTGATGTTACTCTAGTTGGACTGGATATTAACTGTGTTAAGTTTAAACACGTGCACAGATCCTTGAGCTCTTTTGACTCTTGATTGTGTTTTAACATGTCACAATTGAAGTCCCCAATAATGAACTGCTCTTTTCCATGCGTACGGGCCAGGGTGTACTTATTTAGGAACTCCTGTACAAAGCAGTTTATGGAACAATCCGGAGGTCGATAAATTGCACACACTAAAATAGATTTTAATTTCCTATATTGTATTTGTACCCATAGCTGATGAACGCCGGACGATGTTATTTCAGTAAGTTCATCTAGGACTTTGGTTTTTAAAGAGGTACGAGTATATATACACACACCCCCTCCTGTTTTTCTTACTCTGTCCAACCTTGATAATTTGTAGCCTTCAATTTCTACCTCTGCATTTGAAACGGAGGAATTTAGCCAAGTTTCCGACACCGCAAAGACATCATAATTATTTTCCTTAACTAAGCAACGCAACTGTAACTGATGATCTCTTTTCCTTAGCGAACGGATATTTAAGTGGGCAATTTTAACCTTTGATTTCTGGAAGGTCCTTGACGACCGACCATTTGAAAGGATTCCACTATGAATATCTCACTCCTGGGTAATACCATCAGCAGGATTTCTCTGTCTAACTGGTATCAAATTGTTCCTATTTGGGCCGTTTTGCTTCCATCTGTATTTGCCATTACGGTAAGTGATTCGCACTGATATTTTGTGAGCCATTTTTAGTAGATGGTGTAGTTCCCATCACGGGTAATATTAAATTTTCGCTGTAAGCCTTTATACGTAAGTTGAATAAGCTCCGCCCAAGGTTACGTTTCCTTCTTGCTAGAAGGTCTTGCGCTTTTTTCCTTTTTGTTGCCAAGGTTTGCAGTAGATAAATTCTGGCCAAAAGTTTTCACTCAAAACCAACGAACTGAAAGCTGAAGGAATATGTATTTTGGCTGAAACTGTTCCTCTTCGCTTACTTTGAAACATGGAAATCTTAGATAAGACAATATTCCTTTACAATAAGTAAATAAATGAAATTTCACAGTTTGATACATTATAAATACAGAACTCGTGGCCAAGTGACAGACAACGGCCTTGTCTGGAACATTTGGCCTCATTAGGCCGAGCACTGCATTAGATTTGGAGGGTCGCGGGTTCGATTCCCAGCTGGAGGACCTAGTTGTATTTTTCGCAACTGGTCCGGACTGGACCAATCTTCTGGTTGGAAGATATCCTTCACCATGTATGTTCTCCATTTCATTTGACTGAGTGTATTCGTATACCAAATATTCGTTGAATATTTCTGGTCACTGGCCTTAGATTGGGGCTTTGCCCTGTTGCCAATGGTCACAACGTGTTTTTGTTTTCATCCTTCTATTGTATATAGATGTTTCTATATAGTACATTGGAAATTTATTAAATCAAGTTAAATTAATATACCCATTATGCAGAGACCATGACCAACGGTTTATTTTAAGAAAATAAAACAAGATAATGTCGTCCATCCTATATAAGTTTGTTTGCTTGTTTTTGTGTTTTTCTTTCCTCTCAAATTATTTTTGACTATTGTACTGAAAACGAAAGACACTTAAAACGCATTTAACCCGATATTTTAGTTGTGCAAAAGTCAATTTTTAACATGATTACGGTTCCTTATAACTAATTTTGGATATAAAAAGGGAATGCGATTGCTCTCCCAACCCCCCGGTACACCCCAGTGGCAATGGCCTTCGTAGCTCGGTTGTTAGTGCGCTGCACCAGATTCCGTGGGTTGCGAATTTGATTTCCAGCCTGTAACCCTAGAGTTACAGTTTCCACAACTGTTCTCGTTTGGCTCTTAAAAAGAAATATTCTGACACGCGTGAAATCTCCTTCATCGTATATATACTTCATTCACGTGATTGAGTGTAAATGTTAAAATATTTGTTGAAAATACCAATTAATTCACCAGCAATAACACCTGTGTAAATTCAGAACTTGTGGCCAAGCCCAGGGGTGTATGCAGAATTTTTCAAGGGGAATCGCTTTTACCTCTCAAATTATTTTTGACTAGTGTACTACCGAGAAACAGCACGTCAACCTCTTGCAAATACGTAAAACAATTTTGTCTGTTTCGCAAAACTCGACTTTTGACTGGATTACAGCTGTTTATATCCGATTTGGGATCAAAATGAGGGTGCAATCGCACCCCACTCCTCGTCGGTACTTCTCTAGCCAAGCCCTCGGCTAATGCCTTTGTAGTAAAGTTGGCAGAATACTGAACTAGACTCGAAAGTTCGAAGGATCGTTTGACAGCTAGAGACCTACAATTGCATTTTTCGCAACTGGTTCTGGTTGGAACTTTAACA
This sequence comes from Heliopora coerulea, assembly GCA_030142905.1. Classification (NCBI taxonomy): domain Eukaryota; kingdom Metazoa; phylum Cnidaria; class Anthozoa; order Scleralcyonacea; family Helioporidae; genus Heliopora; species Heliopora coerulea. The sequence goes on from JASJOG010000222.1 coordinate 466,965, forward strand.
CTAAGATTCTGACAGTCGAAATATGTCCTTCATCGTATATGTACTACATTTCACGTAATTAATTATAAACGCTAAATATTCGTTCAATATACTCATTACTTAACCGGCATTACCACCATTACACATACAGAACTCGTTGACAAGCCCAGAGGCGTACACGCAGAATTTTTCAAAGGAAGGTCGTTCTTGGCCCTCACATTCTTGACCGGGGCATTAAGGTGAAATAGCCGGGTAACCTCTTATAAATACGACATAAACTCAAAACGCTTTTACCCTAAATTGTTTCACAAAAGACAATTTTAAAACGATTACAGCTATTTTACAGTCGACCCCCCTCGATCGGTGCGCCCCAAACTAAGTCCTCGACAACGGCCTTCGTAGCTCAATTGGCAATACACGGCACTAGCTTCGCATGGTCGCCGGTTTATTTCGTAGACGGAGGTACTAGAGTTGCATTTTTCGCTACTGGTCCTGGTTGTGTCTTAAAATGTAAGATTCCGGCGCTACAAATTTTCTTCATCGCATTATACATTCAATTTTATGTGATCGAGGGTAAATGCCTCATATGTCTTGAATATTTTCATCACCTCATAGGAAGCAAAACTATATTCACATATATTATACAATTCTTGCAAACGCCTTTAAATATTACATATCCTCCTCGATCTTAACTAACTTCGACAAATGCTTTAGTCAGTCATTATATAATTCTTTAGAAGGGCTCTTATACACAGTTTGAATACTCAACATTTGAGTCAATTTTGGGAGGTCGGTTGATTGATATAATTTTTCACAATTTTTCATAGCAAACCTCCGCGACGGGGTTTGTTTTTTATCATCCCTCTATTTGCAGCGTAATAAACTCTTTACAGGTTGGCGACAACTGAATCAATACGTAACTGTCAGACCTCAATGAGGTTGTTTAATGTTACTTCTTGTTTGTTGATTGAGAAGTCCGAGAGGATTTAGACAGTTGCTTGGTATCGGAGGAACTGGAATAAAAAATATTAAAAATTCTTTTTCACTCCTTCTTTTCCTTTTGTACAAGTGGCTTAAAGGCAGAGGTGCTGGAGGGGGGAGGCGCTCGTGGCACAGTGGTAGTGCAGGTGTCTCGCCACTGTGACTAGGGCTCGATTCTTGCTCTATGCAGTTATCTGATTAAAGTTACCTTGGTCACATGTGAGAAGAATGTTGTCCAATTTGCCTTTACCGTGCATCGTAGGTTTTCTTTCTCTGAGTACTCCGGTTTCCTCCTGAACCCAAGAGGGGTGGCGCTTATGGGGACTCTAAGGATAACAGCTGAGCTAGCTGATAGAGTTAGCAAGAATAAACAGACACTTAATTTACTTTTAACCCTTCATCAAAACATCACCCCTTGATCCGATAAACATTCACAGTATAACCCTCAATTTGAAAAAGGACATGTTAAGCACTAGCATTTGCAGGTACATTTGCACGCTTACCTGGGAGATGTTTTACTTAAGGTGGATTTAGGTCCTACATTTCTGTAAGTACTCTTCACCGTAACTAGGCTAGGTCCAGTGGTTTTCTTGGATGAGTGTGCGGTAGAGTCCTCGGAAAGATAACTACAGGATGCCAATTTTGGAAGAGCACACGAGATGAAAGACATTTTTGTCAATCCAGAGTTGGCCGCTGCGTGGGATTGTGTTTTGCTGCCGGACGTTGAAAATTTGATGGTTCCTGGTTTACCTATAAGGAACATTTTAAAACAAGTTGTAGGACATGAAGATGTGTTGAACGTACATTACAGAATTCCAAACCTAGTTTCCAACGTAAACACTGACAATCCTAGACATTCATCATGTATTTACTTACAGGATCAGTCTTCTATCATTTTATTCTGGCTAACGTCAGACGATTTTACTCCTCAAGAGGAAAGATCCTTCCGGGAAAGAGTTAAACCTGAATTCATTGAAAACAGGGTTTTGCCCAGGACCATCTGAGCCCCCGCCGGGCACCTGCGGGCCCGGTGTCACACCTCCAGGCAGACAATCCGTTCTAGCTTTGAATGGATATCGTATTTCACCGAATCATCGGTAGCTAAGTGTGCGGATTACAGTGCTAAATTTTACCGAATAATCGTCAATAACATTGTTTGAGTAAAAAAATCACTGAAGATTTCTTATCACTTACTTGATACATTTCAAATGCCCGACGTAAGAGTGAATTTTGGCGTGGGAGCCTGGCACTGAGCACCACCCACCGTGGGCAGAACCTGCTGAAAAAATAGTTTTGAGTTTCAAACAGAATGAATGATTGGTAGTTTCAGGGAGAAATATATATTAAGTATTGATCCTGTTGCATTTATACAGTCGCTCTCAGTTTCGGGGAGATACTTTTGTCAGGGTCCATCTATTTCAGTAATTGCCAATCTTTCGGCCCTTACAGATCATTGTTGGACTTTGGCCTTGTCTAGCGGACCAGGGCAGATCACGGGTCTACGAATGGCAGCCACCTAGAAGCGTTTGAAAGAACAGAAAGGAGCCATATACAGTTCGAGATCTTCCTGTGGGAAGATTGCTTCGCTAACTGGATCAGGCCCACAAGGCGGGCTAGCCCCAACATCGTACCCAGCGTCTCATCTTCATTTCCCAGTGGAGATAACACCCTGGGCAGTGGGTAGGCTTACCTCGAGGATTAATTTATCATTAATCGGAGCTATTCCTCTCCAGCATTAGTAGCATTGCAGCTCGGATCTGGACAACTGCAGTTTTTAAATTGAAAGCTTCATTAAAAAACGTACCTTCTTTACTTAAGCTTTTCCTTAATTCTTGCTTTCCATATTTTTTATTTACTAAACATAAAAATATGTTGTTAAAAGCAGACACATAACCCCCCAAAAAATCCCCAAAACATCCCTGATATCTCGACTTGGTTGGGACGAGCGAAGTGCATTGAAACAAACTAGATGGCTTAAAATTGAAATAGAATAAAAGAAAAAAACAAAAACAAAGAAACAAAAAAAGACAAAAAAACCCAAAAAACAAACAAACAAAAAACAAAACAAGAACAAAAGCAAAATTATTTCCAGTTGAGAAACTGCCATACCTATTCCTCTTTTTTTGTTTGTCTTTTCTTCTTTCGAAATATTCTTTTTCCTTCCTTCAGAAACTTGTCGGGCAACAGCTAGTCCATCGGGTCCTCCTTCCTCCTGTTCGATTAAAAATAAAATAATAAGTATTTTTATATTATTTTTTAAATTTTAAATTAAATTTATTTTTATGATAGCTAGTAGAATCGGGAGTTCAGTTTATACGTCTCTACTTGTCATAGATGACAAGACCACACCGTTTTATTAAAGAAAAACTAACATGAACATTGCATAGTTTACCATGGCTTATTTGCAACAAGTAAGAATTGACCATTGCGTATTACCGGTGATGGGGGTTATATCAGCCATAGATTGCATTATTTTCACGTTTATAAATTTCTCCGATAACATTCCCCGTCAGTCCGTCACGTATATTTCGAAAGGTTTCAGCAAAGCACGAGTTTTGGAAGGATCCAACCAGTTCCCAAACAATACGGTGTAGATAGGAGTTGTAGCGGTTAACCGGGCATTTTTCGCCAATTTCAGGAAGGTTAAGATGACTTGAGAACCAAATTATAGTTCTTAATGTTATTTTATGTAAGAAGTAAGTGTTTTGAATTTGTATTTGTTTTGCAAATGCTTCATTTTGCGAAGTGCACCCGTCTGTATACTTGCTTCAAAATTCGATGAATGACTATCGAGTCTGTCAGAGACTTTTGTGTATTTGATTTTCTCTTTGTTTGATTAACATGAATAATGATCTGATTACTGTACAAGTATAACAATACTAATCAAGCTGTAGTAAGAAGCTATATCAAAAATTTGAAAAACCTTTCCAAAAAACTTCATATTAAACCACAACAAACGGCTGTGAACACAAGTTTACTACATGCAATAGTGTAAACAAAATGCACAAATTGAACCTTTATAAGAGTGAAGAATCCATCTTCTCTGATCAGCAACATCTAGCAATAAAAAGGGTTCGCATGGTTCATTCAGTAATGGATCCCAGCAAAAGATTTAGTCAAAGTTTATTTTCGTCTAGAAGCTCATCGTCACTGATAGTCATTAAATTGTTGAATTTGCTCGACAAATACAGTAATTAAAGTAAAACCCCGAATACATACACTTGGCCAACCCGAGATGCGAAAAACAAAGACAACACAGATATAGAAACGGTAATATTTCCTCTTTGTTTCTAAGTCACTGCCAAACTGCTAAAGTTACACAAGGTTATCTGCAAATTTTTTCTTACTTTAGTCACATTACTTTAAAGAGGTGGTTGACATTGGTCTTTACTCGGATAAAAAATCATCGAATGTCTGCTGATTTTCAGTAACTCTGGCCACTTTTAAAGTTCTTCACTGTCGAAAGATACATTTTATTGGTAAAAATGTAACGGTTAACTGGTTTTTGTTGAAATCACGACCATTAAAAGCGAAAATCATACTTCATTAATAGCCGTACAGTGAACTCAATTTCCATATCAGGAATGCTAACTCACAGTAATTTGCTTGGGCACAGAATAAATCAGAAGTCCCACTCGCGAGGAAACTTGTCCTGTTCCTTTAACTGCGCATGTCCGCATCCGCCATGTTCTTGGAGGGTATACTCGGCGCATTTCAACTAGAAACAATATGGCGAAAACCAAAGTTGGCTCACTAAAACTTCTGTATTTGGAAAACTAGGTGGACGATTTTCATTGCATTATTGAATGTACTGAAGAGGAGGTAAGCGATTATTTTTTTATTAGTTTGGTAACGTATAAACGATTTTTCGAATAGAATTTAGCTTGTGTTTACCGGCGCCTCAGTCGCTTTCAGCCCTTAGTACGGTTAATACTTTCATGTGACTGGTCTCCCCCAGTGATCTCGATATAACGATCAGTGGGTCTCCCTTTTACGAGTATAATCGTTGGGTGTTAAGCAGAGCAAAATGCTAAAGTTTGCATCGTTCGAAAACGATCCCGTCAGCAATGGGTTGATTAAGCGTATTTGATTATGTACTGTCAAATCAGCCTTTGGGAAAACTACTATGATTTAATACAACCAAAATCCTCAAAATTTCAGAAACTCCGTTATTCTCTACGTGTCCTTTTTCCAGATCAAATATTGCTTTAATGAGGATTCCCACTACTCCTGGAATTTTATGATTTCTTTCCAGGGCCCTGGAAAAATATTGGAAAAACAGTTGTTTTCTGGGTTCTCCTAGAATTCTCTTGGAATTTTGTAAAGAATTTGAAACTAGACAAACCAGAGCTGCCAATTTTTACATTCACAAAAGTTTCTATTTTCATAGACAAAGTAGATTTGTTTGCTTTTGTCTTTGCTATTCTGTCAGATCCAAGTCGAATTGACTCTGGAATTCATAATTCCTTAATTCTTATATTGAAACCAACAAAATAATGTTGTACTGTTGTCATTAGGAATAGTACATTCTTGCTCTTTATGCCAAAGAAGAAAACTAAGGGTCAGGTCCTGGAAAAGTAGTGTTGCTACCCCGGAAAACTCCTGGAATTTTGTGACCTTTCATCAGTACAAACCCTGTTTAATATTTATATATACTAGGAAAATTCAGAATATGAAGTTATTTATCGACTGGTTTTTTATAACTTTTCGTTTATATAGTGACACAGCCACAAATGGTGAAGGTCTTGTTTCAGTGTGTCTGTTTCAAACTTACAATGTACTAGTCAATATGGAGGCAAAGGCTGGAATTCATTTGGAGAATTGTAGTGTTGGCCAGATTATTCTTTGGTGTCTTATAGCTTATTTACATTCTTATCTCAACTACAAGGTCATTCAGATTAACCCAGTATGATGCAAGCACACAAAGGATTACCTTCTGATGAGAATTCAAACTGTATAAGGAAATATTTAAACATGGAAGTGCCTTTCAGGGACACTTTATAAAGGCAAAAATGATTTTTTTAAGAGCTATATGGTTGTTATATTTATAATATAAATTATTTCTAAAATTTAAATTGTATTATAATACAATGGCAAAGACTGGGAAACCTGAATTAGTTTTCTGAATTCCAATAATGAACAGCATTTCTAAAGGATCATTGCCACCCACTATTAAATAAACATACATTGAAGTTACTGGTAATGATTGTAAATTTAATAACATTTTTCACACTTCCCAAAAAGTAAGTCCTGTTATATATTTTTTTTAATTTCTCATTTTTCTAACTGTAAGTTATTGTAAGACAGTCGAAACTGTAAGCCAAAGTCTACGTACCGTATGTATATTATAAAACTTCACTGCGGTTGGTTACCTCTCCCGAAACTCTTTTAAGATGTTAAAAGATGATTCAATCTTTACTGAAAGGGATAAATAGTTTTGTAGATAGATTTTTTAAACCGATTTACTGTCGCTTCAAAGATTTCTTAGCTCCTAATAATGTAATGCAGTGTATGCACTCCAGCGAGTTTTAATCGTTTCAAGTCAAACGTTTAACACATATAACAACGGCTGTTAGGTAACTTTTAAAAACTGTACTAGTCAATAGAAATTGTAGTGTGATTGTAAAAACATAGTGCAAACGTAGTTCAAATTATTTGAATAAATTTCAGATTACTAGACAGACTATTAATGTGGTGAATTACCGAGAGACAAGGATTTTTAAACTGCCTAATTGTGATCAGTTTTAGCATCGTATTTGGAATTTTTTTAACAAAAACAGTCAGTTTGCTTTGGCTTTAACCGGCCTTGGTCGTAGAATCGCCCTCCGACGTCCAAAATTTGCGAGATCTCTTCAAACTGAACTACTCCATATTGTTTCCTTCTGAAAATGACCCAGTTACACCCTCCAAGAACCTGGCGGCCGTTCAACTTAATGCGTGCGCGAGGGTATGTACATCAACGGTACCGACACTGAGGGGGACTTCTAGTATTATTCTGTGGCTCGGGCAAATAGTGAAGCCAAGATGGCCGTCGAGGGGAATTTTTTACGCCAGTTTCGGTCCTCTACGCGGTCTTGTATGCAAATTTCGGTCATTTACACGACTTTAATCTTCGGTATTTTTTTGGTTCCGCTTCGAAAACATTCGCAACCATAGAAAAAGGTGCACAGACGAAATATTACTGGACCAATTTTACTTAATCGAGTGTTTAAAAGGATTCATTATTGCCGTGTGGCCTAAGAACTGTCCTAAATAGTCTAAAGATTGGTAAACTGATGGTAACAAAAAGGATGTGCACGTTGTACTTTCCTTTAGTAATTTTTCGGGACCGTTTTATTATCAGGTTCCTCGCAAGTTTGGTAATTTATTTGCGTGAACATACATAATCTGTAACTCGGTTTGACTTTGCCCAAATGTATTTGAAATTGTTAAACTCATTTCTGTCATTGGAAGACATGTTTTATATGTATTTTCAATAAGAAAAATTTTCAGAAAATGTAAAATGTTGCGTGGGAGACTAAAACTGACGTACAAGCCCGCCTAGGGGACTAAAACCAGTGAAGTCAATTTCCATGCCAAGAATGCTAACTGGCCAATGAAAAGTGAAGCCAAGATGGCCGCCCATAGGGATCAACTTTGCAATTGGATGTCAGTTTCAGTCCCCTGCGCAAGCTTGTAAGTCAGTTTTAGTCTCCCACGCGACTTTTTACATTTTCTAACGAGCTTTCTTTGGAAATACACACAAAACATGCCTTCAAAATATAGAAATAAGTTTAAGAATTTTAAACACATTTCGACAAAGTCAAACCGAGTTACAGGTTATATATTTTCACAAAAATAAATTACGAAACATACAAGAAACCTGATAACATGGTCTCGAAAAGTTACTTGAAGAAACTACTAAGTGCAAGTCCTTTTTTACCGTTAATTTACCATCTTTAGACAATTTAGTACACTTCTTAGGTCACACGGCAATAATGAATCCTTTTAAATACTCGATTATGTAAAATTGGTCCAGTGGTATTTTGTTTAAACACTTTTTCCATGGTTGGGAATGTTTTCGAAGCTTAACCAAACAAAAACTAATAATTAAAGTCGTGCAAAGGACTGGAGCTGACGTACAAGACCGCAAAGAGGACTGAAACTGACGTCCAAAATTTTCCTCCATGGGCGGCCATCTTAGCTTCACTTTTTGTCTGAGCGAATGACTGTGAGTTAGCATTCCAGTCTACGGATATGGAAATTGAGTTCACTGACTAAAACTAACATACAAAATTGGCCTCCATTGGCGGCCATCTTGGCTTCACATTTCATTGGCGAGTTAGCATTCCAGATCAGTGAACTGGAACGATAATTCGACGGGCAAATTTGAAGCCAAAAATGGCTGATATGAAGGCTGCCATTCAGGTAAACCCAGTCCTTTTACTAGAAAATATCTTGTGATTAAATCTTCAATTTGCTGGAGTAAAAATTTTGCCAGGTAAATTCTGAAGAATTCAGTACATTCTTCAAAAATACAGCTTTTGTCAAAGCTGTTTCGGGCGACCTACATGAGAGAAAAGGATGAATTATTTGGCAAAAAGTACAAAATTTGAGTTCAAAATCGCGCGGGAATTTCAGGTTATTCTCTTTTTTTTCAACGCTGTCCTGAAGGATTACGGATTTTAAGTCAACGATTCAGGTAGTTGAACCTTATACCTCGTCTCGAACGTAGTTTTCAGGCTCGTCAATCCTAAATCTAAAGTACTAACTTGTAATTTAATTGGCAAAACTACAAGTTCACTGCTCTTTAGTGCTTGTCCATGTCTCCCCAGTTCCCTTTTAAGAAAAACGATTGATATCATCGATCTAAACCGGATTGCTAACATTCGTAATTTTACTTTTTTTTATTTGTTTTAGGGATAGACTTAGGTCAAATTTCAGATTATACTAGAGTGATAGGGTAAGGTTTGGGATTTGATTTGGATTATTTTCAGATATATCGATGGTTAATTTTTTGCTGACCTGATTTAGATCGACGTGATTTAGTGCGAACTCTATTTGTTTACCACGGCAAGTAAGAACATGAAAAAGAAAGAAATCTGAGGTAAAAGACTCCTTTAAACGAGAGAAAAACGAACGTATCGAATCCTTGAAGGTTTCCAACTAACTACCTTCAAATTTTAGGGCATGTGAACTCACACACGACCGATGAAAACCAGAATTACAGTAAAATATAAGGTTCAAAATTAAAGTAAACAATACGCTACCAACAACTACCCGTATTTTGATAAATAGGAAGAAAGTAGATTGGTGTTAGACGTTTAAAAATCAAAATTTTTGACAAAATTTGACACAGATGAAGAGAATATGGCCTCGATGAGTGACCGATTGCGTAATAAATCACCAGATAATTTTGATGAATACTTTTCTGAAATTTCAAGGGAATCTGTCACATGATCTCAATTCTAATAAATATTAATTTAGATTAATTTAGAAAGAATTTGTATAATACATTGTCCCGAAAATTGTCAATCCTATCACATTTTAGTAGATTTTTATTTGTCATAATGTAGAGGCCTCCTCCTTTACTTCTACAGTGGTCATGGTTTGGATGTAAAGTAACTGTTCCCAAGCACTTAAAGGGGTGGATCCAGAATTATGAGAACGGGTGTGTGTGCAAAATGGCTTAACAAATTCATACCACTATGTGGTGTATTAGTGGGGTAATTTTTATGCCACTGTCGTGTCAGGTGTTTTCTGAATCTGAATTTCTTCTACTTACCCTTTCGTTTTTTGTTTTTTTTTTGGTTTTTTTTTGCTGTTTGCTCCAATTCTCTTTCAAAATAATCATCAATCTTCTTGGTGGTCAACATAATGCCTGTGTTTTGTTACCGAGCAAAGTCACATGACAACTATTGAAAAAATGGGGTGGGGGAGACATCCGATGCACCCCCACCTAAATTCGCCCCTAACCTTCCAGGTCATCCTAAGGTTGTCTAGATCATCTGCTTAAAATTGTTAACTCAACAGTGACTGAAAAAATACTTACAGTTGTTATAATTACAATATAGTGTATATTTCCAGGAAACCCTATTACAGTCATTAATTCAGTAAAACAAAATTAGAAAAATGTTAAACGTGACAAAAATGTTGGCTAAATTCTTAAATTGCTGAGAGAGCATGCATGCACATCAGTGAAAAATTCCCCATCTTATCTCCCCCCTCCAATTCCTCCTGTTAAAGATGCATTCCATACATGTTTATGAACACCATTGTTTTCGTTTCCCCAAGAATTTTGACTTTCACATGTGCATATATTATCACAACTGCCATGCTTTTTAATATGAGTTTATGGCAATAGATTTTGTATACTGATACTTGTCTTTGTTCACAGGATAGCTGTAGTTTTTCTTTGAGAGAGGTATTTCTGTTGGAACCATGTTGACAATCATAGACTTTTGTATCAAGAAGAAAGAAAGGGGGGGCGGGGGTACCATCAAAAAGTGTTCTTCTACGTTTAACTTCTTTTGTATTCTCTCTGAAGACCTTGTGACTTGTAATCAGGTGACTTGTAATATAGGTAACTGGGCACTTGAGTTTTTCTCTATCTGTTCACTTATAACAATTGAGCGAAAATGTCACACTGTTTCTGAATATATTCTTAATCAACGTTCCCACCACACATACTGAACTCGTGGCCATGTGCTTGGGAACGGCCTCCGTAGCTCAGTTGGCATAGCATCGCACTAGGTTCGCGGGATCGATTCCCAGCCGGAAGGCCAAAAGTTGCATTTTTCGCAACAGGTCCCGGTTGGGCCTTGAAGTGGAGGTATCTGTTCACTTATAACAATGGAGTGAAAATGTCATACTGTTTCAGATTAAAAATCTTAAAAATTAAAAAGATTAAAAGATTGAGATGGTACGGTCACGTTGGGAGGAAGGATGCAGCTGAGCCTGTTAGGAACATTATGGAGATGGAAATTAAGGGCAACAGAGGCCGAGGACGACCGAAGAAGAGATAGATGGACTGTATAAACGAGGACATAACTGTGAAGAAGTTGACTACAGATATAGTAAGAGATAGAAAGAAATGGAGGATTAGAATCCGAGCAGCCGACCCCGAGACTGTCTGGGACTAGAAGCTGGGTAAAAGAAGAAGAATAAATCTCCAACGTTTCGGGGCACTGCCCGTTTATCAAGGATACAGAATACAAAGTGAGGAGCCCTTATTTATACCAAAAACAATATTTACAAATTAAAATGAGAAATCCCTAAGATTCAAACCTTTCGGAACGAAGGTATCTCATTTATAAGTCAAAAGCCTTCTCTAAACGTAGGGTCATTTGCATCCGTACCATCTATTATCTTCACTTGAATATCTTCAATTCTCTTATGTCCTTCTTCATATAAATGAGCATACAAGTGCTCGCCCGCAACCCCTCTTTGACCTTTTCCAAACCATTTCAAACTACTTTTATGGTTATTAAACCTCTTTCGAAAGAATGTAATATATACATGAATACATAATGTATATATAATATATATAATGTATACATATACATACATACATACATACATACATACATGGATCTCGAGTGAGATTTCCTAGTGACCAGGTCTCACAGTTTGGCTGTCCCAGCTCATATAGCCAGGACAAATTTAAGTTATATCTATTAATACTGTTTTAAATGTCACTGTGTTTTAAATGAGTGGTTATTTATGGAGGGACCAGCAAATCCATGCGAGGACAAACCATTACTCCCCCTATTCAGTGAAAACTTTATCTATTGTTCTGCTTGTCAGAAACTACAATAATTTCAAATCCTTTTTCTGCCATTTACCAACCTCGTCCTCCCAGCTACCCTCAAAAAAATTGTACATATTCAAATATCATAACTTATACTGATATTTTTATTTATGATAAAATTTTTATTTATCATAATGAATGAAACATAAATCACAAAGTTCTTGTACTGTCGTAGTGTCTCACAATCTTCGTCTAGTTGTGCAGCGCTCGTTCGTTGATTCGGTAAATTCCACTCAAGGAACTATCTTTCCTTTATTTTACGAATTAAGGCATCACTCTCCCCGTACACTTCTCTTCACACCTTACGAATACTTCACAACCTACTTCGACGCTATCCAAAGGACAAGTGCCAAGCCTAGCCTTAGGGTCAAGGTCCAGGTTGGCTTACAGTGGTTCTTTGTTGTGACATCTTAAGTGTTCCGCAGCGAGAATCATGTTTTTACAATTTAATATTTAAAACTATTCTACCACACGTAGTTACCATTAAATTGGTGTTATCTTACCAGTGTTTCCAAATTGTTTGTCTGATAGCAAACTTGACAGCGCGCTTTGTCTTAGAGTCTCTAATTGAGTTATAGGCTTCTTCTGCTGTGTTAAGAAAACAAAATCCTGGCATGTTCATATTAGCTATTTCATCAAATCCATTCCTCGTCTACATAACTTGAAATTTCGCGCAAAATGCGGGTACAGCGCACAAAATTAGACAGTACGGCGGGAAGTGGAAATTTTTAAAAATATAATCATATTTACATGTAATTATTCACTTCGAGCTGAATCCAGTGAAATCCAATTCATTAGATCCTTTACCTTCCTTTTCATATGGTTGTCGTACTACGTCGGAAAGAGTCCGACGTAGAGGGTAGCCTCACCCTGTGTTATTAACTGCCGACCACCTGTTGCTTAATGGTCGCAGAAACCACTACACTAGGTTTGCAGGCACAGTTGACCATCAAAATTGAGAACTTTTTGCCATCCGTCTGGGGTGGCAAAAACCGTTTACGAAAGGGAAAATAGCTAAGGCGACTGGTGATGGCAAGAAGGAAAACATTCGTGCTTCGACTTCAAATGCAGCAAAAGTTTCGTCCTTGACTGGACATTGAGGAGATCGTGCTGAAGACATGAAATACGACAGTTCGTCCACTGAACAAGAGGAATACTGAACGAAAATCCTGAGAAAATATCCTCTGAAAAGTGCGACTTCACTACTTATTTTTTTCTTTAAAAGGGTGAGTTGTTTGCGCTTCTTGGAAAAAAAAATAAAAACCCGAAGAAACCTACAATGCTTGATGAAAGTTTGTCAAGCTCAAACAAATGCATTAATTTCATTATTAACATAACGTGGCCGCCGTTTAGGTCGCACATATGTCGAACTTGCACCTTAGCCTGCTATCTGAGTCTTGGTAGCTCAATGCAAGACCGTCTCACTGGTCAACAAAAAGTTGCGCGTTCGGTCCCCGTCTGGGGCTCAGAAATTGTTTTTCTGAGGTTAGGTTAGAGTTTGACGAACGTTCATCGATCATTCAAGGTATTTCCAAGCTCCTACACTTCCAACATACATTGAAAAAAAAAAAATTAATATATATATATATATATATATAGATGTAGATGTAGCTGTTTGGTCTCTGAAGAGAAGAGTGCTCAATACAAAGGTGTAGAGCTTTGATAGTCTATTAAGTTATAGCTTTGGGCAACTGTCGTTACACTGTGTTTCACGCTTACGCGATCATCAGACGACTCTGATGATCGCGTAAGCGTGAAACACAGTGTAACGACAGTTGCCCAAAGCTATAACTTAATAGACTATATATATATATATATATATATATATATATATATATATATAAGATTAACAAACAAAAAGAACAAATGGAGAGGGTAAAAATCAGAATAGCCACAGATCTTGCTGGTAAGATTTTCCCCTCTTATTTCCAATGTGATTATTTGTTACAAGCATTTGCAATCTTCACAGTTATCTGCTTTATTTTACAGGGTAATTCATTACGTAATTAAAAAATATAACCCTGATAATTTCTACTTAATCCCTTTCATGTTCTAATTCACATGAGACAACATGTGGAATTTGAGCATTTTCACATGTGACATTTTCTTTTCGCTTGAAAGATTGGAACATTTTCACATGCAAAGTACTCGGTTCACATGTAAAATGGCATAAGTTCAAAATTTCACATGTGAAATCTCAGTATATCAAAAATGTATATCAGATTACAAATTTAAAGATTCGCAGATAAAAATTGATTTCGTTTACGAAACGTTCGTTCCACGTGTAAAATTTCAGCATTTAACGTACAAAATTCACAAATAAAATTCCTGTGAAGTGGCTGGCGAATTTTTAAAAGAAATATTAGAAAAAAATTGTTAAAAAAAATTCAAAATATTTGTCCATTCATAATGGACGATGTTTTCTAGTTTATACTCTACAAATGTTCATATGCCACCCCAGTTATGTTTCAAATTTTACCCCTTCTCATTAAATATCGTTGTAAACATTGGTTGCGTTCGAGCTTAGAAGGAAAAATAAACTGGATAATATCAGACTGGCATTTATTAGGATCTGGTAAGGGCAAATAGCAGACAAACCCTGCCGCTTTTATCGCCAGTAGCTGTATACAGTACACTCCTGAGCAGACTTTCTTCAGCCGGAAATCACTTCTCTGTCCGAAGCTTTGTCTTCAAGTCCCCAGTTGTTCCCCTGTTGTGTACTGTGAACGGGTATATTGCTCGAAAGCCAGCTAAAGAGAAGCACATGTCAACGAATTAGGAAAACAAAGTTCTGAAACTCATTAACAATCTACTCGCTGAGCATATAAAGATAACGAAGCCTTGTAAATCTGGTAGAATACAGAAATTGTTGTTTTAACTTGAAGGGCTGTTTACACTTGAGATTTTGTGCCGTGCGATTGACATCTTGGAGCATGTGTTAAACTCACGAGAGCATCGTGGACAAACTGCACCGAATCATAAGTGGATATCTTGCTGCATAGAGTTACATATATTACTGATGTTATGGGTTTATTGCATACACCAGGATGACAATCGCAGTGTACAAAATCACACGTGGGAACAGGCCTTAAGAGTTCTTTGGTTCCTTTGAGGAAATAAAATTGGAGTCGAGAAAGCAGTATTATCAACACTTTTTAAACATTCAAGAAGAGAATATTTTGGCGGTACAAAATTATTTTGAACCAAACTGTTGACTGAAAATCAAGGACGAAATCGTCATCCGAGTTTCAAAATTCTGTTTTTAATCACCGTCCATGCCTACTAGAACAAGGTATCTCATTTTTTATGTATTTCTTTAATTTCAACGACATGTTTCGCAACTACTTCTTCCTCCGTAACGTTAAATGAGATGTTAGTTATGATGTTGCAGTCATGTGCGATGGTGTGATCATGTGCTTAAACATTTTCGCGTTAGCATTTTCCAACGTGTGTGGCATATTGAAATTTACATAAAGGAGTGTGTGAAGTGTTTTTCGTTTGACTATTTACAGCTGTTCGAATTTTATTTTATAATATTGATTATATACCTGAAAAGAAAAAAAGGAATTAAGACTAAATGATTGGTTTACATGACAGAGCATTGTTAAAATGCTGACGAGAAAATGTTCAAACAAGCAATAACACCACACGACTGCAACATCATAACTAACATCTTATTTAACCTGACGAAGGAAGAAGTACTTCCGAAACGTATCGTTGAAATTAAAGGAATACATAAAAATGTTCTGATATTTATTAGAATTTTATGTCACCTAATTATAACAAGATCGTTTAAAACAAGATAACTTCAAGCTAATACGACAGTTTGTTCTTGTTTCGGTCGCATTAAGAAAAAAAAAAAAAAAAATATATATATATATATCTATATATATATATATATATATATATAATATTTAAAAACCAAGCAGGAGTGTTTTAGACCTGATAGAGCACGAACTGCGAGGTTTTTAAATGTCTTCTAAAATGAACCTCCCAATACGCTAATTGGTGAAGAAAGTTTGGAAATTTATCTTTCGTACGCCGAAAAAATTAAACTTCTTCTTCACGTATAAAGGCACATGTATCTTTACCACATATATAGATCCGACACGCTGGTGATTTTCTTTTGTCTTTTCCTCATGAATTAATAATGAATTTTAGAAATATATATATAAACAAACTAAATGCCAAATGATGAACTATATTTTAAAAAGCGACTACAGAAAATCGGTAGCAATTATCTTCGACTCCGTCATCTGGCAACTTTATCTAAATTAGTGTAAACTGTATGTGTAACTATATTCTGCATCAGTTCATGGTGGCTTCGGAAACTGCTACAAAAAACTAGAGTTTTACGCAGCTCACTCGAACCAGGACTTTGTACTGCTTGGTTAAACTAGACAGTTATTAACAATCCATCAATAGTGGTGACACACGAGCTTTTGTTTAAATCAGTTTAAATCAGTTAGAACTGATAAAGTTATTTAGAAGACATAGTAACCACCAGTTACTTTATCAAAATAGTTTGAAAATTTTATACCCATATTTTATCTATAAACTGCTAACGATTATTCTTTTTTTTCCAGTTACCCAGTAACACATCTACTCTGTACGAATATAACGAAATGCCGTTCGGGTTTGAAGTATTAATTATTTTCCGATCTATTCGAGTTGATCGTCGCTTAATTGTTTACATGAAGTGGATTGAACTAAGTGAAGGGAGCTGTGACAGCTATGCAGCTATGACATGTTTGAACACAACAGAAATCAACAGATTTCTTTACCGGATCGAGTTTTTTGACAGGTTTGACACTTCGATCCATTCTCAATGGCCACTTTAATAATGGCAGCTGTTTAAAATATTCTTTTATGAGCATGAAAATTAGCCTTAATGGCCTCATTCTGGTGTTAGTTATTCAAAAAAATCTCTGCTCCAAAAAGAGGCTAGTGAGGCTACTTAAAATGCATATAAAGGAATATTTAAAACGGCTGTCATCACGAAAAAGGTCCATACATTATGCAAAAACTAAAATGACATGCACCTCAAACGCTTGTCCAATGGTCATCACTATTTCATCTGATACCGCCTGTAAAACAAAGGAACGAACAACAAAAATATTTTAGGAAAGATATTGCCGTATTTTTCCGAACAAACGCCTCCGCTCCAATACACGCCTCTATTCAAATAGACGCCCCCTTAAGCTAGTAATTTTTCATTATATTTAATTTTATATCGTTCGACAATCAGATTTTTGCTGACCGTAACATTCATGAACACTTTGTGATATCACATCACTTTTCATACTCCAAAATGATGTCGGACCGACGTTACCAACGGAAACATTGCTCCCAAAAGGGCTAAAACGTCTTACAAATGCATTTGCTGCCATGCTGAAATGGATATCGAAGAACATTAATGTCATCAGTAGAGCATGACCTTTTCAGAATCATCCTCAGAGACATACATGAGCAGAAATTTTTTCATGATAATCTGACACAGCCGAAGTCAACTAAAAATGTTGACTCGAGCGGGATTTGAACTCGCACCTGCGGGAGACCGGTCCGTCCGCTCTACCTGTTGAGCTATCGAGTCCACAGGGATTAGAGACGAGTTTTTATCCAACTTAAGTGGGCGAGAGTATCCCGAAGGTGCGAGTTTCAATCCCGCTCGAGCCAACATTTTTCAGTTGACTTCGACAGTGTCAGATTATCATGAAAAAATTTCTGTTCGGAGCATGACTTGAAAGTACGCTTTTAAAACACATCACAGAAACCTATCTGTGCTCCTCTCCATATTCCCTCAAAAGAAGAAAGAGACAAATAACTGCAGTAGAGTCCCACCCACATTGGTCCATTTGGAAAGAGACTAAGATCCTCTTGGCCTTATTGGCCATCCCCCTACAAGTGGAGTTTTATCCCATAAGGGTGCCTTATGGATACATCGAGCAGGAATATTCAGTAAGTGGATCGAGTTCAAAGGTTTTTAAAACTTTTGAGCGATACCGGGACAAAAAGTAGTTTTCAGTATTACGCTGCTAAAAGAATCCGTTCGGCGTTTCCGGGGAATTCTTCGCATAAAAGCAATCCAATCCTAGTTTGAAGCTTGACAGTCTCTCGGCAAAATCTTAACAGAGAAATGCTCCTTAAAACTAAAGATATTATGCGAGATTAGCTCAACGATGTCACGAAGCAGGAGGGTGGCTGCTCAGATGGTTCAAACATTTACGAGTGTTCATAACAACTGTCATTTGCTGAGACCACAATAAGTGCACTTAAATGTAAAACCTAGATATACAGCTCGAAGTCCTAGATCACAAATGACGTTCCAGAACTCCATCAATCGTAGCAAAAAGTGTCGGGATACTTACCCTTTTCAATCAGATTAAGCCCCCCCCTGTTATTCAACGCTGATGTCATTCAAAGGTTCGCGCAATGTGCTCCAAGGCAAAGCAAAACACATTATTTATAGAAAACAAAATTGAAATGGGCGACAGCACGCTGTGAAACGGGCATTAATGTTTTGCTGTCCATATTTCTAAGCGGGTAGCGCAATTATTCGAGTTGTTTCAACCAGTGAACTCGATTTTCATATCTGGAATGCTAACTGGCCAGTGAAATGTGAAGCCAAGATGGCCGCCCATGAAGGGGATTTTTATACCTCAGTTTCAGTCCCCTACGCGGGCTTGAACGTCAGTTTTAGTCTCCAACGCGGCTTTTTACACCTTTCTGGAGAGTTTTGTTTGAAAACACACTCAAAATATTTCTTTAAAAGACAGAATTTCAGAATTTCAAATATACTTCGACAAAATCAAACCGAGTTACAGGTTATATATTTTTACTCTTAGGGGAACGTCCTCTTTTGACCATTTGTTTACCATCGTTAGAGAATTTAGCACATTTCTGAAGCCACACAACAATTTTCAATCCTTTTAAATACTCGATTACATAAAATTGGTCGAGTAATATTTCGTCTGAACGCTTTTTCCATGGTTGGGAATGTTTTCGAAGCAAAACCAAACAAACTGAAGATCAAAAACGTGTAAAGGAGTGAAAATGACGTACAAGACCGCGAATAGGACTGAAACTAACGTAGAAAATTTCCCTCCATGTTCGGCCATCTTGGCTCCACTTTTTGCTCGGCCAAGTGACTGGAAGTTAGCATTCCAGATATGGAAATCTTGTTCACTGGTTTTAACTAATTTTGTGCAAAGTTTGATAGTATTAGAGCAGTCGTATTCCTGAAATTGTTCGCTTTAGACATCTTGGTTCTAGTGCTCAAACACGCTGAATTAATAATGACTTGAAAAATTTCAATAAAACAATGTGACATACCACTGAATTGGCTTTAAAAACATGACAGTAATGAGCGTTCGCTTTTTGATCTTTAGCTATATATGCGAAGACGGAACGATCTTCGACATCCTGGGTACAATATGATATGTTGTGAATATGATGGGAGCTGATAGCAATCTAAAAAGAAAACGGAAACGCATTGGTCATGTGTATGGGGTTCTACGAATTGAATAATCACGACCGAAATGACGTTTCTTAGTTTTACATTGATTTTAGCATCACGAGTGGTTGATTTTGGGATACTATATATCACAAAAATTTCTTGCATACATGGCAATGAGAAGAAGACGGAAGATGGCTAGATGTTGTTTAAGACTAACGCCAAACCATTTGCATTAATGCAAATACAGATTATACTCTAGGGCTATGGTTATCATCTCGGGACTATACCGTATTTCCTCTGTTTAGCCCAACTTCAAATAAGCCCTCAGTTCATGAGCACAGAAAAAAACCTTAATCACCCAGCCTTTAATAAGCCCCCACACACACCTGATGGGTGTGGTTATATTTAATTATATTTCATTATATTTCAGATATATTTCAGTACAGAAATATGAGCACCAAGTGACAACGTTCTGTGAAGAAACAAGTTCATTTATTGAAAGTCGGTATATTTAAGTGTCAGCGTCACATATTTATGTTATTATGAATTAATATGCTTATTTATATAATTATGAATTTCTGAAGAACACGAAATTTCATGAAGCCGGCAACCTCTATTTCGCCCCTTTCTAATGAGCTCCTAGTCCAGCAGCACCGAAAAAAAGCTCCCGGGGGAATAGAGGAAATACGGTTGTTTACATCCCTACGCTTTTACACTACACGAAGGGCTATCATACTTTCCCTTGAGCTACAGTCCAGCCCTAAGAACGATAACTCTCATCCTAGGATAACAGCCATTCATCACAAACTGTTGTCTTCATACTTGAGTTTCAAATATATATAAGCCTTACTCTTGTTCGACCGTCTATAAACCTTACACCAGTGACAGATATTGATAATATCACAACAGGAATCTTTTGAAGTTTCTGCGTTGACATCTGTTAAAAACAATATACAAAAATTAGTAAAGTTTCTGAAATACTTAATTCATCATAACGTGCACACAGATTTACTTTCTTTTCAGTTAAATGTTTTTTGGTTGGTTGATTCGGCAAAAAGTATTTCAACCTTTTGACTTTTCAGACGTAGTTTAGACTGCCGACACACCATTCTATTTCTGATCGTATTATTGGTTGGTTGGTCGTTCGGTTGGTAGCTCAATTTGATTGATCAATCGATTGATTAATTGACTGATCAATTAATTGGTTGGTAAATTAATTGATTAATGGGCTGTCTACAGATTGATCGATTCTTCGTGTACGTGTTTCTTTGAATGGTTGCTTAGTTGGGTGGGTGGTTAGGTTGGTTGGTTGGTTGGTTAATTGGTTGATGGGCTGGCCAGCTGACTAGTAGGTTAGATAGTTGCATTATTTGTTTTTTAGTCGGTTGGTTTGTTTGTTTGTTTCTGTATTTTCGTTTAGTAATTTTTTTGTATGCACAGTATGTCAATTGGCTAGTAATTGGATGACTACTTAGTATGACTGATCTACTGACTGCTTGATTGATTGATTGATTGATCGATTGTTTGGCTGGTTGATTGACTGTTTGTTTGTCTGGTGGTTGGTTTGTTTGGTGGTTGGTTTGTCTGGTGGTTGGTTTGTCTGGTGGTTGGTTTGTCTGGTGGTTGGTTTGTCTGGTGGTTGGTTTGTCTGGTGGTTGGTTTGTCTGGTGGTTGGTTTGTCTGGTGGTTGGTTTGTCTGGTGGTTGGTTTGTCTGGTGGTTGGTTTGTCTGGTGGTTGGTTTGTCTGGTGGTTGGTTTGTCTGGTGGTTGGTTTGTCTGGTGGTTGGTTTGTCTGGTGGTTGGTTTGTCTGGTGGTTGGTTTGTCTGGTGGTTGGTTTGTCTGGTGGTTGGTTTGTCTGGTGGTTGGTTTGTCTGGTGGTTGGTTTGTCTGGTGGTTGGTTTGTCTGGTGGTTGGTTTGTCTGGTGGTTGGTTTGTCTGGTGGTTGGTTTGTCTGGTGGTTGGTTTGTCTGGTGGTTGGTTTGTCTGGTGGTTGGTTTGTCTGGTGGTTGGTTTGTCTGGTGGTTGGTTTGTCTGGTGGTTGGTTTGTCTGGTGGTTGGTTTGTCTGGTGGTTGGTTTGTCTGGTGGTTGGTTTGTCTGGTGGTTGGTTTGTCTGGTGGTTGGTTTGTCTGGTGGTTGGTTTGTCTGGTGGTTGGTTTGTCTGGTGGTTGGTTTGTCTGGTGGTTGGTTGGCTGGTTGGTAGGTTAGTTGGTAGATTGGTTGGTCGGTCGGTCGGTTGTTTGGAAGGTAGGCATTTTCACAGTTAAAAAGTTCGAAGGTTGGTAAGTGCCGTGACTAATTACAAATAGTGGGGTGCTGATGACAGTGGTAGTGCACGTGTCTCTCACCACTGTAACTAGGGTTTGATTCCGGCTCCGTGCGGTTATCTGATTAAAGTTACCTTGGTCACATGTGAGAAGAGTGTTGTCCAGTTTGTCTCTACCAACCATCGCAGGTTTTCTCCGGGTACTCCGGTTTCCTCCGGCAGTAACACTGGACTTATGAGTGGTGGCCCTTACTGGACCTTTAGGGAGAACAGCTTATGTAGTTGATAGGGTTATCCAGTATATATAAAGGTACTTTACCTTTACTTTACTTTACCTTTAAGAATTCTAACGTTTCGAGCAAACGCCCTTAGTCAGACTGACATCTGGCGAACAGCCTTTGCTCGAAACGTGAGAATTCTTTGCGATCAGTCACAAAAGTTATCAAACTTTGAACTTTTTACGTTATTCAACACTGCTTACGCAGTACAAAATTTTTATATTCTTACAATTATTTTTTTCCTTTCACATATCCTCATTTTTCTGCAGGTTTCTATCATCAATCACAAGAGTTGTCAAACTTTGAACTTTTTACGTTATTTAACCGCTACCTACGCAGTATACAATTTTTACATTCTTACAATTGTTTTCCTTTGACATACCCTCATTTTTCTGCAGGCTTCTATCGTCGAACATTCTCCAATGACGTCTTTAATAAAATGCGAGCCCAAGTACTACAAATATATGGATCAAAAAGTGCTAAATTAGTTCCCATTTAGATGTTGTCACAACTAAAGTTACATTAAATGGACTGGACTTCCGACTAATGCTCGACTTTATGATTTGGAGCAAGATCACAGTTTAACTACATGTCTCTCAAATTTATAAATAATTCATGAAGAGTAAAAGAAAATTGTTTTTCACGAATACTTCATTTTCAATAATCCACTTTCACCACTACGAATAGCTGAATTTTGTAAAAACTTTACCAGCAGGTTGAAAATTATAATAAATGGAAGAATAAAAAAGTTAAATATCAATGTCAAAAATTTATTAAGTACTTGGTGTATAATCAGTACAATATTATACTTAATTTACTAAATTATTTACAATTACTATATATAAAACTGTCTTTAGTCTATTGCTGTGACCAAAGTTCCGATGGCCTGAACGAAGGCGTAGTTGTCCCTTTCGTAAACGGTCTTTGTTATCCCAAACGGTCAAATATTTTCGGGTTCCCCAAGTGTACCCTCCGCACCTTGACTTCATCAAGTTGCATAAACCAGAAACAGCTCAAAATCTTTCACCTGATTTCTTTCGTTGACTTTAAATTCAACGACGGATTATCTGGGTCACCTAACTCAAACCAAAACCCTTACCTAACCGTCCCAGTAGCTGGTTTCCTGCCTCGGTTACACTCTAACTTGACCACCGGTCGTTTTAGTTTACTACTTTAATTTTAACATTTTGACTATACGAAAGCTCGAAGAAAATCAAACACTGCAGCGTAAAAAAACCCCTTCGAGTGCAGATAAAATAAAATAAATAAATAGAAAACTCGGTTTCACCACGGATTCGAGCCCTCTTGGTACCAATCACTTAGGCTTGCAGGCTAAGTTGACGCTCGTGAAAATTGGAAATTTATAAAACACATCATTCAGTCAGTCCTCAAGGTACACCTGGGGAACCAGAAAACATTAGGATGGCAAAGACCGTTTACGAAAGGGAAAATAGCAAAAGCGGCCATCTCCAAAGTCGACTCTTAAGATGACTGTCGCTGAGACGGTCGAAACGTAACTCACAAGAAACATCACGAACATTTGAGGCCTTGGCTCTTCTTACTAATGATTGATATTATACAGATAACATAACGGGCTGCCGAATACCTAACAAACAACACAGTGGTAATTCCAGAAACGTGGTCGTCAAACGATTACCCTAAATTCGGCTGTTCTCAGCTGCAGTGGTAATGACTTAATAAAACATTCATCTATCAGTCTATTTATGCATCTGGTTTTAGTGGAATGCCAAGACCAGATATTTTCAAAGTCATCTCTGAAGAAAATTGTCACTGAGAAGATCAAAAAGTCATTCACAAGAAAACCAGTCTTTCTTAAGACGACATCAACCTAGACAATCGATTCTCACCAATACATACACTCTCCCGACTAAAAACGATTAATCTAAATTCAGCTGTTCTCGGCTGCAATGATACTGACTTAATAAAAGATTCATCTGTCAGTCTACTTATATCTGGTTTTAGTGCAATACCAGGACCAAATATCTTCAAGGTCAACTCTGAAGATGACCGTAACTGAGGAGGTCAAAACGCCAGTTAAAGAAAACCACAGTCTTCCCCAAGACGACATCAACCTGGACGACTGACTTTCACGTATACATACTGACTCTCCCGAATTCAAACGATTCACCTAAATTCAGCTTTTCTCGGCTACAATGGTATTGACTTAATAAGCGATTCGTCTGTCAATCTACCTATATGTGGTTTTAGCGGAACATCAAGACCACATATTTTCGCGTTTTATACACGGCAATTTTGCGTCTCACGTTTGTCATGCAGGTGTAAGCAACGCAGCAACATATATGCTCAGGGTTCAATCATTAAGTTCTCGAGGAAATCGTGAGTTTAATACATGCCTCAGGATGAAAATTGCGAAACGCAAAATCGCACATGTTCGTGTAGACACACCAAGGTGCCGATCATCCCTGATATTCTAAAACGAAAGATATTATGGACTTTTAGGGAAGATTGCGCGACAACGGCAATGTCAACGCTGACCGGAGGAGGTCGATTTCATGCAAAACGCTGAATTTGCATATTTCTAACGTCGCAACGTGGCGTCGACAACGCCACAACTCGTGGTTTGGCATTGTAGCTTTGATGTGAGAATGTTGCTTGAGAGTTTTGTTTCACAGTGATTGGTAGGAGCGGACAATTATTACTGAAAGTGTTTATCGATCAGTCACGACACTTCATCTCTTAATTTACAGGTATTCACTCCTATACAGAGCTTCATTCTTTGGGGGTAGATAAAATGTTTCGTAGCCTTTGTACGAGTATCCACTATTCCGCAGATCTATAGCAATCACAGAGCAACAAAAACTCGTCTTCGTCTGGGAAGTCCTCCTGTACATCATCCGATTATATATCGCAGATAGATTAAAAAAATGCCATTTTAACAACATCACAGTCATTTATTCAGCGACGCCGTGATAACGTTGTAAGAAATATTAACGACTGAAGTGCCGTGTCCTCGACGGCTTTCTCTCCTCAGTTCCTTCCCGGTTTTGACGTTGACGTTGGCTTCGCTATCGCAACTTTCCGTTTCGGAAACAGTCGTTGCCAACATAATATCAACATCAACCATAAATACGCTCAAAATCTTTTACGTGTTTTCTTTCCTTGACTTTAAATTCAACGACGGATTATCTTGGGTCACCTTACCCAAACCGAAACCCTAACCTAACCGCTGGACTTCTACACATTTTTTAAAAGAGTTCCAGTTACCGGACCTATATCTACTGCTATTATCTTGAGACTGACTTACTTTTGTAGTATAATTGACATGGCCTTTCAGCAGGGCTTCCGAGGGGTGATTCCAATGAGGATGACCTTGGAATTTCTGTAAAGAATTATCCACCAACAGAAAAATAAGATTTGAATAATGCACATCACAGATGATCGATTAACGTTCGTCAAGCACTAACCTCATAAAAACGGTTTCTGAACTTTCATCGATCATCTATTATATCACTAGGCTCCCACATTTATAACATATGTCGCAATGCACATCACATTAAACTGTATCCTTCAGCAATACTTGCGTTTGATGACAGTTCTAAAGGGCTGATTATATGGATCGAGCCAGCCCGGTCAATTGGGCTGGCCCGTTTTGCCGAGATCTCGCTTTAGTTCTGAAGTAGACTGTAAAACGTTCCTGCGATCATACAGTGAGCCAGCTCACTTTGCCGAGATCACGGCTGGCATCGACCGGCATCCCATACCACCGGGCTGACTTTTTCCATCATGATCACTCAGAACCAGGCTGGCCACGATTTCACTACGCATGCGCCATAAATGAAGACGCCAAGATCCTCCTCGGTTATCCGAGATTATTTTCTCATATGATGGCATAGCAAATGTCAGCTAGGTTAGCTGGTGTGGCGGTCCGAAATTGTACTGTGCTGAGATTGACCTGCTCAAGCCTACTTGTTATTTGGGCCGGCAGTAACGTCAGCGGTAGATATATCATGCTGAGATTGCACATTACCAACACACCAAGTCGTGTAAGGTAGATCGGACTACTCGCTTTACGTCGTTTTAATTAACAATTAATCAGCCTATAAATTAATCTACTAGACAACTATGTTTTGCCAATTGATTGACAAACATACAACAATCTTTTTGCCGAACTAAAGTCAAAATGACATGATCAAATTGACAATTACACACGTGGCAAAATTGCCTAATGTTTTAGCCCTTGTCACTTGAAGGTGGAAATCTTTTTGAAAGAACGTCAAAAGTACCGTGAAACCAGCTATGAAAAGGGATGTCACAAACATCAACTTAAAATGTATATAATCTTCGGATTACTGAGAAAATTTCTTTGCACAACGTTGAAATACATTCTCGGACTGCTACAAACTCAGACTATTTCGACCCATACGGAGATTGCACCTTCTGTTTCGAGTATGCGCACTAGTTTTGAATACAATCTTTGCATGGTGACAATCTCAGACCGCCACACCGGCCTGGCTCGCTCTAACTTTAGATCTCGACAAAGATACAAAAAAACTCCCCCTCTATTACAAACAGTTTTCAACGTAACGTGAATCACGTATTTTAGATTGAGCACAGCGCTGACTGCAGAAATTGATGCCATCATGTGCTTAATTTGCATACTTGAAAACATTGCTGATTTTCTTTGCAAAGAAAGTCGATATCAAAGTAACTCTGAGTTCAATTCTCCATCATCTCAAGTATCTTTTCAAACCATATGAAGTTCATTTACACAGGTCAGATGCACTCTAAGACTACATGGAAAGAAGAGTTCATGTACGTAAGGAAGGCTTGTGATCAAAACAACAGAAGACAAGCTCTAAAACATCAAACTGTCAAAAGGCTTTAGGAAAAATTGAAAAGCATATTTCTGGTAACAGGTGAAAGATGACATAGACCTTTTTTATGAAATATTAGTTTGAATCTAAAATCCATAGAAAGAGTTCTTCTTGCATTGCTGCATTGCATTAAACAAGAAGATTATGACAACTTACTCGTTGAACATTGGATTTACTAACACTCTCTCTCTCTTTTGCAGACATATCTCGCTTTGGAGCTTTAGGTGGAAGACTGCGTTGCTGCTGCTGTTGTTGTTTTTGTTGTTGTTGATTTTCTTGTTGCAGTTGCTTTAGTTGCTGTATTTGCGGTTGTTGGGTTTCATGTGAAGCTTGTTGCTGCTGTCGTCTCAGTTCCTCTTGTTGATGCTCCTGGGACGAATACTTCTTCGATATCTCAGCCGCTGTTTTCCAGTTGAATATTCCAGGGTTGACTACATCCAGACTGTCTCTTCGTTCTCCTCCGAAAATGTCAATTTCCGCTAACTTCTCCCTTATATAAGTTGTCGAGACAACCTAAAGAACAATGACGACTTCAAGAATACATACAGAATAATTTATCTCTATCGGAAACTTAATTTCCATCTGTCGGAGAACAGCAAAGAAGTGTCAATGTACAATTCTGGCAACGAAAACAAAACGAAGTGAACCCTTTTGATATACAGCTGCCAAAGTGAATTCTCTACTATTATTACTACTCGAAAGTACTTTGTTGTTAAACAAAGCATTTGCGTGACGAATCAATGGGAAAAGTTCCTTAAAGTTAAGTACACTATCAAGATGGATAGTAGTGCCAAATATTAAAGAAGCCCACTCACAATCATACTATCGTATGTAAAAACTAATCTACACGACTACAGCGAGGTATAAAAAAAAGAAATTTAATATTGACGTCGACTTTTCAATAGATTCAAATGTTGTTTTACAGTTACTGTAGAATTAAACTACAAAACCTAATCCTACGCTTTATGCTGGCAATGAAGCACGAACCCGGGCACAAACCCAGACACGAACATGTATACAAGTACTAACGTCGACACCAGCACAATCATTCAATTTCAGAGATAAAGAGATTTGTTGCACTCTGACCTTTGCAACCACAAATGTTAAAACTGACCCTATAAAAGCCGCAGTCACAATACCAAAATACCACACGTAATATCAAAACTAAGAGCAACAGCTGTTCACTCGCCAACCATTGCAACTTAACAAGCACCTGCTTTCATACAGTAAAGCACAAGCAGGGTAAACTTGCCGGGAATATGAAACCCATAATGACTTATAAAGCATCATGGGAATCGCACGGAAACAAGCAGCGTCATCTCACACACATTATCCAATCACCATCATCTCACGCACATTATCCAATCAGCATCACTTCACGAAAATTATTCGATTATCATCACCTCACGCACATTATCCAATCAGCATCATTTCATATTATCCAAGCAGCATCACCTTATGCACTATACTCAATCAATATCACCTGACACACAACCAAGCAGTATTAACTCCCACACAATAGACTATGTTTGTATCGCTTACCTCGGTATCTCGTCGTTTAACTTCAGGTAAAGACGCTAGAATTCTTTTTCGGTGTCCCAAGGTATGAATAGCGAGCACCTTATGAACGAACACGTGTAAATGCAAAGCAAGATTAGGTCCAAGTGAACATCAATGTCAAAGTTATATTTACGATCTGCCGCAGTTCGAGGTGCATTTTTTGCTTGAAAAGGCGATGATACATTTTGATAAATGCTGATATGAAGGAACTGTCTCTAAGCGTCACTATTCAGGAGCACAGCATACAAAAAGTTTGAATTAACCACTTCTTGTTTCTAACACAAATTTAAGCCTAAGGTTTCGGAGTGTAACTCCATCTTGAGGTGATTAATTACCAAAAATTAGCGTATTAGCATTTGTCTTATGATTTAAGTTAACAAAAGATGAAAACTGTGAAATGGTGATATTGCAAGATGATTTTGCAATAAAATCGAAACATCACCATTTCACAGTTTTCATCTTTTGTTAACTTAAATCTTAAGTTGAAAAATGGCCTTCGTTTTAGGAATTTGCGTTCTTTTATATTTTTTGAAGTTGTCGGCTGGTCAAGGTTTTTAGCATTTGTCTCCTTGGCCACCTCGCCATGCGTGGTGCGAGGGTACGAATCTCTATTGGCGGTAGTCTGAAATTGGACTCTGTCACTTAAAATTTGAATACAAACGTAAGCTTTGTGTTCCTACATTCAGACAAAGTACCGAGTAATTTTCTTTTTCTTTACATTTTAAATATACTGTAAGATGTCGCCTGTTCTATTTACCTGGTTCGAAGACCGGAATCCAGCCTGATTACAACTAATGATTGGCTAATAGGCAATGACGGATTTAAGACGCGTTCAAATAAACGACTTGGTGCCTTGTGATTGTCATTCTGGTGCATACAATAAATCTCACGACAGTTTATGCACCAAGACATCTGCTCATGACTCGCTTCAGTTCATCCTCGGTAATCTCGTAATTATAATACATAAATCAAGATAATCTCATGGAACAAAATCTCACATGTCAGACCTGCTTCTAACTAGCGACACAAGCATAACCATAGAGATCACATAAAACTAGAAGGGCACGTGGACCTCAAATTGGAATCAAATTGAACGCCACCAGTTTGAGAAAATTGTTAGGGGGGCGGCTTATTGCTACTGCCCAGGCCCTTTTCCGTCTGTTCGAGAACCTGGAGGTCAAACAACTGATATTTAGGGAACTTTTTCGTATTTGTTTTGATTAAATGGAAAGCGGAAAAACTGCTTTCCTGCTTGTTAGTCGCTTATTATTTTTTTGCCTTGAGTGTTCATGTATTATTACTTTTTTTTTAAGAAAAGACAAAAACAAGAGACGATAGTGAAATTGCATTTGACCATGACCTTGAACTTTCCATCCGAGTTTTGTTTGATCCCCCCCCCCAATTTATCCAATATGGCATACTTAAATCTGTCATCAGAAGTTTGAGCGACATTTAGCTACAATGTTTCCTCTAGTTATCATATGATACCCATGAGCAAAAGTGAACCGACATACGCAAGAGATTACTTAATGGTTGGTTAATTCCTAAGCACTTGGGAGGTACAAAGAGTTCAGCTAACCATGAAGTGCTAACTACTCTTGCATATGTCGTTATGATTACGTCGCTAAGGTAAACCAAACTTAACCCTTTAAAGGTTGAATTCGAGTTCTTTTGTTCATTGTTTTTTCATTGTTTTCGCTTTGTTCTTCCATCTATTCCTTTGTTTTTGATGTCCTGCATACAGGATGCTGACTCTTAAAGGTTTAAATGTGCCTAAAGTACAGACATTGCAGGCTAAACCATCAGCATACAATTTGAAAACATCATTAAAAAAATATTCATGATAAGTCCTTCCATGGCAAAGCCTTGCCCTCAATCCTTAATGGCAGACAGTGACGGGTTAAGGGGAAAGCATATGAGGTAACCGCCCGGGCCTCACCCTGAAAGGAGGCCCATGCAGAGATAATGCATGCAGGGTATCTGAATAGTTTTTGTCCTCGAAAATTTCGTGCTACTTGACATGATTTACTCAAACGAGGTTCGTTATTTTAGTGAGAAAAATTTTGCATGCGTACTTCTCAGTTACAAAGTGCTGACGATGCAATTATTTGTCTTCACCTCGGGGCTGTTAAAATGCTTGCTTCGCAAGCGTGCAGTAGGCATATCGTCCTTCCCCCTGACTTGATTGAGAGTTTATCATTGCCAAAATAAAAAAGCCCGAGCGTCAAGAATCTACCAAGGCCTTTGGCCCATATTCAGGGCTGCACCGGATAGTGATTCCGTACTTAAAATACATCGGTCCGACATTTCACTAGTACAGACCTCACGCTCGGGCAATTAGTAGCAAATCATTTTCATTTATAACATAACAGAATCTTTAACGTATCGTAGCTTACCGACTCCAATTCCAACTCCCACATTTGCTTTATTCTATCCATTGTTCCATATCCCTTTTGACGAAACAGCTCCAGGTACTCGTCTAAATGTAACGCCTTCAACCATTCTTCGACAGTCTTTGGTTCGAATCCATTCACACCAACACGAGGGGGAATGGCCAACTCATTAACATGACCAAGAATAGTTCTAATAAACAAATGTAGAGGTTTCAAAAATAATTGAGGAAGAGTTGGAATTCGTAGAGTACGACTTAGTGGGTAATTGAAGGCTAGAGACCAGACCACCGTAGTGGTATGGAATCTTATCTGGACGCATTCTCTTTTAGCAAAATGTGAGATCTAGCAGTCTGACTTATAAGTTCAGAAAAGAACCAAGATAATATTGGATTGGAGTGCTGAACACCTGTGGCCAAAACAGATGTTGGAAATCCGACCAACAAACGTCGCTTGGGAAGCGCGACGCCATGTTTTGAAACCCCTGAAATGAATATAGATACAACGAAACGAAAATTGTCCTTGCCTTCAAAGTTTTTTCGCAGAGACAGAGACCACAGACTGGTTATTCAAAGCCTGAATATGGTACTCAGAGGACGAAACTGTTATCAAGAAAGCTTCAGGGTGAAAAAAGCGCTGAGTATTTTAAAACAAAAGATAGAGATGTTTTGATCATTAGCGTAGCCAAGGGGGGTTGGCAGTTGCCCCCCCCCACCTCGTCCTGACTAGGTCTGTTTGTACATCCAGCACATTTGTCGGTACATTAAGCCTGTCTGCCGCGGATTCCATTTGCGTTTGAATTATCAAAGTAAAAAATTTTTGAATAAGCTCCGGCGAAAGTTAAGTACGGGAAAGACGTTCAATATAAAATGTTGGTAAAGAATTCTGTTTGTTTTGTTTTTTAACTGACAAAAATGATAGATCCAGTCAACCCTCAGGACAAAGTGGTTGTGGTAGCGGTGATGGCCGAAAAACAAGATATGTTGGTATATATTATAGCTCACGTAATGGAGCACTTTTGTGTTAAATCATTTTCAAAATTTAATACCATTATACTGTATCATCCAGAGCTAGCAAAGTAGAAATCATTTATTCCTTTATCGAATTTCAACTTTTTCCTGCTCTCGGTTAGGGTAACTTTGCTTTTTCCTTAATTACATTTGTCGGTACAGTGATAACATCTTGTCGGCACATTTGGTCTAAAATTTCCCCTGCTTCCCCTTTTCAAATTCTTGGCTAAGCGACTGGGTTTGATCAAGGGCTCGACTCCACAGTAAAACTTGGTGAAGGATCAAAACAAAACAGAGCATGTAATGTTACACAAAAAGGACTAAATGAGTGCCACAATGGTAAAGATGACCGAAGATGCATGCGTAAAGTTGTCTGGCATTATCCATAGTAAAATTATTAGGTAGTAGCCTGGGTGAAGACGTCTAGCATTAGCCACAGTCAAGTGATCTGACATTCGCCAGGGTAAAACAATAGACCGATCCAGACACAAACTAGTTAAAGCCTAAGTAATCCCTTACTAAGTGGATGATTCCACACTCGGCTTGGAAGATTTACGTTCCATACAAGCCCTGGTGTTCTGGGCCTGGATATAACTGTTCAGGGGAAAACAGCTTCATCCGCTGAATAGGGCGTTTGCACTTGACAAACTAAGCAAGTCCTCCGTTCTACAAAAGCCGATTATCTTAATCCTGGCTAAGAGAAAACATAGTGAATGAGTCCTAGGCGTACTGCTCAGGAAAGTTAGAATTATCTTTAAAAGACTGAGTGAATACCAAAAGGTTTAATCCTCTGAAATTTGGAGTAGATCGTTCAAGAAAAAGAAATAGAACCGAAACAACAGTTTAACTGGTGACCTTAGATTAGCACTAAATGACCTTTGAGCTACCAACCATAGTTGCGAGCAAAGGACCCGAGGAATAAACAGTAATAATTTAGGATGCGCCTCAAACTTACTTTCTATAGACGGGATCCAATACGCCCACCTGGAGAAGATCTTGTTCATCTAACACTCCACCAGCCTAACAATAAAACGGATTAAGATTTGAAAGAACTTGACAATCAGTTGGGTGGTATGAGATAAATAACTCATACCACTCCATTATATATGTAGCCTTACTGAGGTACTTTTGACCTCATGGACACAAAGGAATTCCATGATTAGTTACTTAGAAAAAAAACCAAAAAACAAAACAAACAGCGTTTATTGGCACATGTATCCTGATATATGAACACATGAATCAACAAAATATCCACATGAAATAAAGCAAAGAAAATTTCTGATGTTTAAACGACAGCTGACATAATCTCATCTACGTAGAAATGCACGGATCATTGTGTTTTGCTCCTTAAATTAAGCAAGACAGCCCTAAGGACTATTCAAAATCATAACTGGTATATATGATATGCAATCAATTACCGTGAGACTCAAAAGGCAATGTTGCTGGGGCCATGTTGCATGCAAGTACAATAGGAGTTAACGAGATTCTTTGGTTGAAATTTCTCTAAAATGGCTGCCGTGACGTCGCGTGTTTGATAGAAAACCCCTCTAAAGAACTTTAGCCGGCTAAATTCCGTTCCTTTTGAAGTTGAAGAATGGCATGATGACTGCGAGGACATTATGAATAAATTTTTTATAGGAGATAAAATATGTGATAAGAAGAACAATGTTTTTAGCATCAAAATACGTTATTAAGAAAAGTTATCCGCATGTCGCTAAGATAACGACGACATTCCATTTTTGTTTTTATTTCATGTTTTTCACTTTAAGACTTTTCGTCATGTATGGCAATCAATAGGTGGATTTGAAAATAACTTACTAATGTCAATTT
Source organism: Heliopora coerulea (assembly GCA_030142905.1). Classification (NCBI taxonomy): domain Eukaryota; kingdom Metazoa; phylum Cnidaria; class Anthozoa; order Scleralcyonacea; family Helioporidae; genus Heliopora; species Heliopora coerulea. The sequence continues at coordinate 500,359 of JASJOG010000222.1, forward strand.
TTTTATAGTTATTTTACAAAAATAATTGAAAGGATTTAAAGCTGCTGTAGCAATGCTCACAAACGCTTCTCTTATTGATAATGCTTAAATCTTGGCCGATGTAACACATTTGCAATTGATTTTCATATGCATTTGGTTATTTACACAATCTAAGTTTAGCACAACTTTTCTTGGACATTGAACTTACTATGAACTCAGTATCATCGAAGCCATTGGCTAAAAGATAAGATTCATACAATCCAAGACCAAAACTGTTCAGCCACTTTCCGACACCACTCGTCACTAAAATACAATAAAGGCAGAACTATAAAAAAAACCAATAACAGCCGACAATTTGAAAAAAATAAAACAAAACATAATCCGAAGATCAGCATCTTGAGAAATCCAAGATATGGATTGAAACAAGACGAGAAATGAGTTTGTGATATTTCGATTTTATTACAAAATCATCGTCAGTCTCACAAGGTTTATCGTTCTTACACTTATTAACTTGATTTCACTGTACTGATTAAGCTTGAAAATAGCAAAAAGCAAAGAAGTATTGTGTAAATTATTTATTTGTTTGGTATTTCGCAGATACGAAAACAAAAATTAAAATTAGGCATGTGGATAGATGAAAGGTACGCTGCTGGTTGGATTCATCGATACCAAATATTTCCCAAGACGAACTTTCACAAAAAGACACACAGACGTAATGAGAAAAATTTCCATACGAACAAAATATTACAAAAAAGCAATGGGTCAAGTGAACTCTGGCGGATACATCGGAATTAATTACAAAATCGCGGGCACAATTCACCGAAACCTATCCGTAACCGTATCCCTGAACCTATACTTAACCCTCACTAAAACCCTAACCAAACCCCTAACCCAAACCCCTAACCCAATTCTGACCCTAATCCAACTTTTGCCCTTACCCTAACAGCTCAGCAGTTTGCTTAGGTCCGCTACACTGCACTCTAACGAAAGTAATAAATTATCCAAACCATTTCAGTTTGGATAATTTATTACTTTCGTTTCGTTTCTATAATCAAGCAAAGGCGTAGGGCTCCAAAAACTTTGGAGACGGTGGGGTCAAACAAGAATTTGCCAGATTTATTACCATTACTACAATTTTGTAAGAAGTTATACGACATTTGTACAAATTTGACACAATTTTCCCAGGTTCTGTCCGAATGTTTAGTATTTTCTCCGAATGTTTAGTATTTTCTCTGAATTGAGTACGGGTATTTGCCCCCAGCCTCCCTCCCCCCCGTCACCTCATTCACCAATCTATCGCTCATCACATACTGTGTTCTTCAGCTTCTTTACATTCTTCACCAATTTCTTTCCCAAGCGAGTTCATGAATCGTTCTATCTAGAAATGAATCAAATGCCAAAAAGCGAAATCAGCACGGGTGTTGTAATAACTTTATAGAGCATTGCGGCATTGTAGGGACCCAAAGAGCAGTTTACACAATGTCGGTGCGAAATAAATACGGTATGAAATAATACCGAATTGGCCTTCCGCCTACACGATACATGCTTGAAAATCATTTGAATGCGACTCAAAAATGAATACGGTACGCCAGCTGGGTTGGTTTGAATACGGCACCATGTAAACACTCAAATTCGGTACAACACCTTTTGCTGTTCATTGCCAGAAAATATACTATCATTAACGCCTACCTCAAACTCGTTAACGTGAAAATACATTCATTTTATTCAATCGACATTCATTAGCGTAGATACGCAACCATTTGCATCAAAGGGCATTCCATATCGCCAACAGACCATCATTAACACCATTCTACTATACATTAGAGATAATAAAATTTCAATTACACAAGAGAAATTATCTTGCCGAATAGAAATTCTATTATCCCTAATGTATAGTAGAATGGTGTTAATGGTCGTCTGTTGGCAATATAGAATGCTCTTCGATGCAAATGTTTGCATATCTACGCTATTAAATGTCGATTGAATAAAATGAACCTATTTTTGCGTTAATGAGTTTGACGCGGGCGTTAATGATAGTATATTTTCTGGTAATGAACAGTAAAAGGTGTAGATCTTAAGGTCCCTATTATTGTATCCAGCATATATGCTTTATCAGGTGGATGATTATCACGACGATTTTTACAATGGACATAACGTGGAAATATAATCTAACGATGAAACGTGGACAATGGTCAAGCTTGTTCACGCGGAAAAACGATTTCTAAACCTCAGACGGTCTTGCTTGGGTGAACAGCTTGACGAACGTTCGTGAATCATTTGTGGCAACACGAAGTTCCACATACCCAACATTTTCACTCGCTGAATTTCGCCATATTGCAGCCTTAAAACATCAGCCAGTCACGATAAGACATTCTGTCAGGGAGTAATCAATACTGGGTATTCTAGTTTCTCCAACCTGGTTGCACTTACGCCCAACCAGGCTAACTTTGGTTAATAACACGCGACAAAGTTCTTTACATCAACAGCAGTAAAACGCAGATGGATTGCCGAAAAACGCAATAACTTCAGATGACTAAAATTTCACGTTTGCATGAAGAATAACTTGTCTGCCCCAACTAGCTTTCTTTACTAACCAAGCTGTAATTAGGACATGGAGACGCGCTTACTTTGGTTATATCTGGTATACCGACCTTCTATAGCGTTGCTCTCTTCGTTTAGTTTCAGTCAGCAAACCCTTGTGAACCGACATTTAACCAGATTCCTACTATGTATTTGGTTACACCATAATTTCACAGTAACTCTAAACCTGAGCCTTATTTGCCGCAAGTGATTGTTAGCTTACGTGGATAGCTAAAGTTAACTATCCAAGGTTATGAATTAGTATAAACTTTAGTCTCAGAGCAACTCAAAAATCATCGACATTCAGTATTTCTTTGGTATTTGAAGTTCACTTTCCGTTAACTTCACTTTAACTTTGGGTTAATCATTCCACACGTAACAAATATTAGCCCAAAAATTCGCTGCAACATATCTACATTCCACCCGAAATTCATTAGTACTTAGAAATTCTCTGCTATTGATCTGTGCTTCCAACAAATTTCCATTATGCTTGTCCACTCTTGCTGTACATCGGGCTCGATTTTAATTTCACGAAGAACCAATTTCACAACAACCGGCCAGGGACACGGACTGCTTCGCCGGTAATTTTCCGGCGAAACAACTGCAGATTTTCAATAGATGAATAAACCTCGGTTACTAATTCGCAGAAATTTTTGACCCTTGATCCATGATGCCTGGCAACGAGAGACTGCCTGGTTTGCAGTTGTCGAAAATTATACGCAAGAACTAGCCTTATTCCAAACCTTAGTGCAAACTTTTAACCTAATCCAAGTCTTGACAAAGACTCAATACTCTTACTCTAAGGCTAAGAGGTTGCTGGCAACTGGGGATAAGTAACCGAGGGGTCTCTGAGAATTGGAATGATTCCTTCCCAGAAAACCAGCAGGAAAGACTCTAAGAAAGTCTGGCAGGGTGACAGAATGCTGGTATATAGGGAAAGCTGGAACATTGTTTTTGTCTACAAAATAAAGTTGGCATCCCTGAGTGGCTCCACAATAAAACCTTACCTAAGTTCCCTCCTCGATGTACCTACCTTTTTCCATTCCTCGTATTCATTCAACAAGCCATCATTTACTGAGCTTAGTCGGTAGCTTTCGCTAAGCATTCCTTGATGGCTGTCATCACCAGACTCCCCTGTCGAACTACTCGGTGACGGCTTATCGAACATAACATTCTCGTATTTTAAAGTTCGAGTACGATTCGTGTTGTTTGTATCTGAACAATCGGACCCTCTTCGGCCACTCTCGTCGTTCCCTCCCGATTCTTGTTCCTGTCCTTTCGATTCAAATGCATTGAACAAATATTGACCAGCGGTCGTAGGGGACGGCGGTGAAAACGGTGGATAAGGGGAGAACTCTTCTGATTCGTTGCTATCAGGACTAACTACACCAGACAAGGCTTCTTTCAATGTACAATAGTCATTGTCGCGATCATTTTGATTGTCTAAAGAAAAAATATAAAGGAAAAATATAAAGGCAGAATTCAGTTATCCTGAATATCGAACGAGAAGAATGCAAACCTATAAACCAATTTAAAAAAAAAAAAGGAAGAAAAAAAAACCCCGAGAAAATTCGTACCTACGAATACCAACGCGTGAGAGGCAGACGTCCTCTCGAGTGGCGCTGTTCTCGTTATAATCGAAATGCTTGTCTCACTGTTAATCAATCAATAAGTCTAATCAATCAATCAATCAATCAATCCATCAATAAGTCTTTATTAATTTACATGATAAAATAATATATCGTGAGTGACAATCTTGAAATACTAGAAAACATCTAGAAAGTATAAAACTAAGCCGAATTATAAAAGACCATTTATAGCGCTCAGTGCTACACTAAGGAAATATGGGTTTCTGCTGCCTAAGCCTCATAGTAGTTGAGGCCTCTAACAGATCACGTACGAAAATATGAGCTACATACTTTTTCTTCAGACAACGATCTAAAATTGCTGGGTAGTATTAAGATCTGTTTTTGAGGATCCATATACTGATATACCATAAGTAATTTTAGTTATTACAATGGCAGTAAATAACAAATCAATCTCATCCTGTTGATATCCCTCTTCTTAGTGATCTTAGCACGTATAGGCATTTATTGGCCTCTTAATTTAATTCTAACATGTTAGCTAAATTTCGCCTGCTCTTGGAAAGTCACTCCCAGAACTTTCAGTTCCTTATACTGTACGATGTTATCTAAAGGTTGATAATTATGTTATCCCCTTTTCCTAACAGTTAATTCTTTACTCCTAACGGTATTACAAACCATTTGATTTTTCTTCGTTTATTCAATAAAGTGATATACAGCAAGTTCAGCGGTAGTTAAGTCGCCATTATTCACTTTCCATACGGGAACTACAAGTGTTGGACTACAACTGGAACTACAACTGTCGAGATGTATGTTCCCCTCAAGCAGCTCTGTTACGGATGTATGATACTGAGAACGCGAGATGACTACAGTGGAACGATCATTGCCAAGCCAAAATTAAAAAAGCGGACGGTTATGATACGTGAGTTGGAATATGACTAACTTTAACGATGCGGCTCAGCACTGGTTTGAACAAAAATCTGAAAAACTATGTCGCGAAGCCAAACAGGCAAAGCACGCACGGAAAAATTTCACAGATGTTGACAGTATTATTTATCGAGCAATGTTGTAACAACATCGCTGTGTTAGATGAACAAAATTGATGATTCTTCATCGTTTCAACGTTTTTCAGGACTGATGAGGCAAAGACGGTTGATTACAGTTGCCGGAACAAGGAAAAACAATATTGATAGAACAACCATGTTCACTATAGTTAGTATGGTTGATCGATTTGATTCACTTAAATAGAAAATAGCTTGAGTGTCTCCCTGTTGTAACAGAAACAAAAATGACGTCATTTCAACCGGAAAAATGCTTAGTGGAGGTGTAGAAGTTTGTATCACAGTGCAGAGGCACGACAGCTATTTTCTCTTTGTTTTATGAAATCACCAAGGTTTTCTGGAGTTTTTGCACCGTCATCCATGTCTTTGTACTATAATAGAAAATCAAAATGACGTCAGCCGTGTCTGTAATCTGAGTAAAAATGAGGCTTGTCCAATCAGAGCGTATGTAGGACGCGTGTTAGTTTACGAAAGTTGTTAAACATGCACAACTGGACAATGTAGTCAAAACACTGCTCACTGATTGCGAGGTGGGACTGTTCTCGGGTTGCGACAAAACGTTCGTGGCGTGCATTAGAACAATGATCACGCCTGTCAAGAACCGGGAACAAGTTGCGCATGCGTTTTTACATGAGTGGACTCATGAGCCTCAGTCAAGTAACGCGCTTTCTATTTCCACGGTCAGACCACTCAGTCACTCAAACTTTAAGGATCGTGGTCATTTGGAGTCGAAAATTTAGATCTATTGTTCGGATCCATTCACACCCTCGAACACCGGCAGTCTGCTTGCCGGGACTGTTTTTTCCAGATAATCCTAAAACTTTTAGCAAAAGTTTGAGTGGGGGTGCTGGCAGCAGTGTGATGCTGGTGGCACAGTAGGGTGCTGGTGCCACATTCCAACTAGGCGAGTGTCTTAACACTGTGACTAGGACTCAATTCGGGC